>JANJGN010000029.1:4111255-4113755 GCA_026770705.1 Isurus oxyrinchus | reverse complement strand
GTGTGTGTGCGGACACTGAGTTTGTGTGTGTGTGTGTGGACACTGGGTTTGTGTGTCTGTGTGTGGACACTGAATTTGTGTGTGTGTGTGTGTGTGTGGACACTGAGTTTATGTGTGTGTGTGGACATTGAGTTTGTGTCTGTGTGTGGACACTGAGTTTGTGTGTGTGTGGACACTGAGTTTGTGTGTGTGTGTGTGTGTGTGTGTGTGGACACTGAGTTTGTCTGTGTGTGTGTGTGGACACTGGGTTTGTGTGTGTGTGTGTGTGTGTGGACACTGGGTTTGTGTGTGTGTGGGCATTGAGTTTGTGTGTGTGTGTGTGTGTGTGTGTGTGTGTGTGTGTGTGTGTGTGTGTGTGTGTGTGTGTGTGTGTGTGTGTGTGTGTGTGTGTGTGTGTGTGTGGACACCGAGTTTGTGTGTGTGTGTGGACACTGAGTTTGTGTGTGTGTGTGTGTGTGGACACTGAGTTTCTTTGTGTGTGGACACTGAGTTTGTGTGTGTGTGGACACTGAGTTTGTGTGTGTGTGGGGACATTGATTTTGTGTGTGTGGGGACACTGAGTTTGTGTGTGTTTGTGTGGACACTGTGTTCGTGTGTGTGTGTGTGTGTGGACACTGAGTTTGTGTGTGTGTGTGGGGACACTGAGTTTGTGTGTGTGTGGACACTGGGTTTGTGTGTGTGTGTGTGGACACTGGGTTTGTGTGTGTGTGTGTGTGTGTGTGTGTGTGTGTGTGTGTGTGGACACCGAGTTTGTGTGTGCGTGTGGACACTGAGTTTGTGTGTGGAGACATTGAGTTTGTGTGTGTGTGTGTGTGTGGACACTGAGTTTGTGTGTGTGTGGACACTGAGTTTGTCTGTGTGTGTGTGTGGACACTGAGTTTGTGTGTGTGTGGACACTGAGTTTGTCTGTGTGTGTGTGTGGACACTGAGTTTGTGTGTGGGGGGGGACATTGAGTTTGTGTGTGTGTGTGTGTGTGTGTGGACACTGAATTTGTGTGTGTGTGGGGACATTGAGTTTGTGTGTGTGTGTGTGTGTGTGTGTGGACACTGAGTTTGTGTGTGTGTGGGGACATTGAGTTTGTGTGTGTGTGGACACTGGGTTTGTGTGTGTGTGGGGACATTGAGTTTGTGTGTGTGTGTGTGTGTGGACACTGAGTTTGTGTGTGTGTGGACACTGAGTTTGTGTGTGTGTGGACACTGAGTTTGTGTGTGTGTGGGGACATTGAGTTTGTGTGTGTGGGGACACTGAGTTTGTGTGTGTTTGTGTGGACACTGAGTTCGTGTGTATGTGTGTGTGGACACTGAGTTTGTGTGTATGTGTGTGGACACTGAGTTTGTGTGTGTGGGGACACTGAGTTTGTGTGTGTTTGTGTGGACACTGAGTTCGTGTGTATGTGTGTGTGGACAATGAGTTTGTGTGTATGTGTGTGGACACTGAGTTTGTGTGTGTGTGGACACTGGGTTTGTGTGTGTGTGTGTGGACACTGAGTTTGTGTGTGTGTGCGGACACTGAGTTTGTGTGTGTGTGGACACTGAGTTTGTGTGTGTGTGTGTGTGTGGACACTGAGTTTCTTTGTGTGTGGACACTGAGTTTGTGTGTGTGTGGACACTGAGTTTGTGTGTGTGTGGGGACATTGATTTTGTGTGTGTGGGGACACTGAGTTTGTGTGTGTTTGTGTGGACCCTGTGTTCGTGTGTGTGGGGACACTGAGTTTGTGTGTGTTTGTGTGGACACTGTGTTCGTGTGTGTGTGGACACTGAGTTTGTGTGTGTGTGTGGGGACACTGAGTTTGTGTGTGTGTGGACACTGGGTTTGTGTGTGTGTGTGTGGACACTGGGTTTGTGTGTGTGTGTGTGTGTGTGTGTGTGTGTGTGTGTGTGTGTGTGTGTGTGTGTGTGTGTGTGTGTGTGTGTGTGTGTGTGTGGACACCGAGTTTGTGTGTGTGTGTGGACCCTGAGTTTGTGTGTGTGTGTGTGGAGACATTGAGTTTGTGTGTGTGTGTGTGTGTGGACACTGAGTTTCTGTGTGTGTGGACACTGAGTTTGTCTGTGTGTGTGTGTGGACACTGAGTTTGTGTGTGTGTGAGGACATTGTGTTTGTGTGTGTGTGTGTGTGTGGGGACACTGAGTTTGTGTGTGTGTGGACACTGGGTTTGTGTGTGTGTGTGTGGACACTGAGTTTGTGTGTGTGTGTGTGTGTGTGTGTGTGGACACCGAGTTTGTGTGTGTGTGTGGGGACATTGAGTTTATGTGTGTGTGTGTGTGTGTGTGTGGACACTGAGTTTGTGTGTGTGTGGACACTGAGTTTGTCTGTGTGTGTGTGTGGACACTGAGTTTGTGTGTGGGGGGGGACATTGAGTTTGTGTGTGTGTGTGTGTGTGTGTGGACACTGAATTTGTGTGTGTGTGGGGACATTGAGTTTGTGTGTGTGTGTGTGTGTGTGTGGACACTGAGTTTGTGTGTGTGTGGGGACATTGAGTTTGTGTGTGTGTGGACACTG
>JANJGN010000029.1:4101255-4106255 GCA_026770705.1 Isurus oxyrinchus | reverse complement strand
ACACTGAGTTTGTGTGTGTGTGTGGACACTGAGTTTGTGTGTGTTTGTGTGGACACTGAGTTTGTGTGTGTGTGTGGGGACACTGAGTTTGTGTGTGTGTGGACACTGGGTTTGTGTGTGTGTGTGTGTGTGTGTGTGTGTGTGTGTGTGTGTGTGTGTGTGTGTGTGTGCGTGGGGGGGGACACTGAGTTTGTGTGTGTGTGGACACTGGGTTTGTGTGTGTGTGTGTGTGTGGACACTGAGTTTGTGTGTGTGTGTGGTGACATTGAGTTTATGTGTGTGTGTGTGTGTGTGTGGACACTGAGTTTGTGTGCGTGTGGACACTGAGTTTGTCTGTGTGTGCGGACACTGAGTTTGTGTGTGTGTGTGTGGACACTGGGTTTGTGTGTGTGTGTGTGGACACTGGGTTTGTGTGTGTGTGTGTGGACACTGGGTTTGTGTGTGTGTGTGTGGACACTGAATTTGTGTGTGTGTGTGTGTGTGTGTGTGGACACTGAGTTTATGTGTGTGTGTGGACATTGAGTTTGTGTGTGTGTGTGGACACTGAGTTTGTGTGTGTGTGGACACTGAGTTTGTGTGTGTGTGTGTGTGTGTGTGTGTGGACACCGAGTTTATGTGTGTGTGTGGGGACATTGAGTTTGTGTGCGTGTGTGGACACTGAGTTTGTGTGTGTGTGGACACTGAGTTTGTCTGTGTGTGTGTGTGTGTGTGTGTGTACACTGAGTTTGTGTGTGTGTGTGGACACTGAGTTTGTGTGTGTTTGTGTGGACACTGAGTTCGTGTGTGTGTGTGTGGACACTGAGTTTGTGTGTGTGTGTGTGTGGACACTGGGTTTGTGTGTGTGTGTGGACACTGAGTTTGTGTGTGTGTGTGTGTGTGTGTGGACACTGAGTTTGTGTCTGTGTGTGCGTGTGTGGACACTGAGTTTGTGTGTATGTGTGTGGACACTGAGTTTGTGGGTGTGTGTGTGTGGACACTGGGTTTGTGTGTGTGTGTGTGGACACTGAGTTTGTCTGTGTGTGTGTGTGGACACTGAGTTTGTCTGTGTGTGTGTGTGGACACTGAGTTTGTGTGTGTGTGGGGACATTGAGTTTGTGTGTGTGTGTGTGTGTGTGTGTGTGTGTGGGGGACACTGAGTTTGTGTGTGTGTGGACACTGGGTTTGTGTGTGTGTGTGAGTGGACACTGAGTTTGTGTGGACACTGAGTCTGTGTGTGTGTGTGTGTGGACACCGAGTTTGTGTGTGTGTGTGGACACCGAGTTTGTGTGTGTGTGTGGACACCGAGTTGGTGTGTGTGTGTGTGTGTGGACACTGAGTTTGTGTGTGTGTGGACACTGGGTTTGTGTGTGTGTGGGGACATTGAGTTTGTGTGTGTGTGTGTGTGTGGACACTGAGTTTGTGTGTGTGTGGACACTGAGTTTGTGTGTGTGTGGACACTGAGTTTGTGTGTGTGTGGGGACATTGAGTTTGTGTGTGTGGGGACACTGAGTTTGTGTGTGTTTGTGTGGACACTGAGTTCGTGTGTATGTGTGTGTGGACACTGAGTTTGTGCGTATGTGTGTGGACACTGAGTTTGTGTGTGTGTGGACACTGGATTTGTGTGTGTGTGTGTGGACACTGAGTTTGTGTGTGTGTGCGGACACTGAGTTTGTGTGTGTGTGTGTGGACACTGGGTTTGTGTGTGTGTGTGTGGACACTGAATTTGTGTGTGTGTGTGTGTGTGTGTGTGTGTGTGTGGACACTGAGTTTATGTGTGTGTGTGGACATTGAGTTTGTGTGTGTGTGTGGACACTGAGTTTGTGTGTGTGTGGACACTGAGTTTGTGTGTGTGTGTGTGTGTGTGGACACTGAATTTGTGTGTGTGTGGGGACATTGAGTTTGTGTGTGTGTGTGTGTGTGTGTGTGGACACTGAGTTTGTGTGTGTGTGGGGACATTGAGTTTGTGTGTGTGTGGACACTGGGTTTGTGTGTGTGTGGGGACATTGAGTTTCTGTGTGTGTGTGTGTGTGGACACTGAGTTTGTGTGTGTGTGGACACTGAGTTTGTGTGTGTGTGGGGACATTGAGTTTGTGTGTGTGGGGACACTGAGTTTGTGTGTGTTTGTGTGGACACTGAGTTCGTGTGTATGTGTGTGTGGACACTGAGTTTGTGTGTATGTGTGTGGACACTGAGTTTGTGTGTGTGTGGACACTGGGTTTGTGTGTGTGTGTGTGGACACTGAGTTTGTGTGTGTGTGCGGACACTGAGTTTGTGTGTGTGTGTGTGGACACTGGGTTTGTGTGTGTGTGTGTGGACACCGAGTTTATGTGTGTGTGTGGGGACATTGAGTTTGTGTGCGTGTGTGGACACTGAGTTTGTGTGTGTGTGGACACTGAGTTTGTCTGTGTGTGTGTGTGTGTACACTGAGTTTGTGTGTGTGTGTGGACACTGAGTTTGTGTGTGTTTGTGTGGACACTGAGTTCGTGTGTGTGTGTGTGGACACTGAGTTTGTGTGTGTGTGTGGGGACACTGAGTTTGTGTGTGTGTGGACACTGGGTTTGTGTGTGTGTGTGTGTGTGTGTGCGTGGGGGGGGACACTGAGTTTGTGTGTGTGTGGACACTGGGTTTGTGTGTGTGTGTGTGTGGACACTGAGTTTGTGTGTGTGTGTGGTGACATTGAGTTTATGTGTGTGTGTGTGTGTGTGTGGACACTGAGTTTGTGTGCGTGTGGACACTGAGTTTGTCTGTGTGTGTGTGTGGACACTGAGTTTGTGTGTGTGTGTGTGTGGACACTGGGTTTGTGTGTGTGTGTGTGGACACTGAGTTTGTGTGTGTGTGTGTGTGTGTGTGGACACTGAGTTTGTGTCTGTGTGTGCGTGTGTGGACACTGAGTTTGTGTGTATGTGTGTGGACACTGAGTTTGTGGGTGTGTGTGTGTGGACACTGGGTTTGTGTGTGTGTGTGTGGACACTGAGTTTGTCTGTGTGTGTGTGTGGACACTGAGTTTGTGTGTGTGTGGGGACATTGAGTTTGTGTGTGTGTGTGTGTGTGTGTGTGTGTGTGTGGGGACACTGAGTTTGTGTGTGTGTGGACACTGGGTTTGTGTGTGTGTGTGAGTGGACACTGAGTTTGTGTGTGTGTGGGGACATTGAGTTTGTGTGTGTGTGTGTGGACACTGAGTTTGTGTGTGTGTGGGGACATTGAGTTTGTGTGTGTGTGTGGACACTGAGTTTGTGTGTGTGTGGACACTGAGTTTGTGTGTGTGTGGGGACATTGAGTTTGTGTGTGTGGGGACACTGAGTTTGTGTGTGTTTGTGTGGACACTGAGTTCGTGTGTATGTGTGTGTGGACACTGAGTTTGTGTGTGTGTGGACACTGGGTTTGTGTGTGTGTGTGTGTGTGGACACTGAGTTTGTGTGTGTGTGTGTGTGTGTGGACACCGAGTTTGTGTGTGTGTGTGGACAACGAGTTTGTGTGTGTGTGTGTGTGGACACTGAGTTTGTGTGGACACTGAGTTTGTGTGTGTGTGTGTGGACACCGAGTTTGTTTGTGTGTGTGTGTGGACACTGAGTTTGTGTGTGTGTGTGCGTGCGTGTGTGTGTGTGTGTGTGTGTGTGGACACTGGGTTTGTGTGTGTGTGGACACTGTGTTTGTGTTTGTGTGGACACTGAGTTTGTGTGTGTGTGTGGACACTGAGTATGTCTGTGTGTGTGTGTGTGTGTGTGTGTGTGTGTGTGTGTGTGTGTGTGTGTGTGTGTGTGTGTATGTGTGGACACTGAGTTTGTGTGTGTGGGGACACTGAGTTTCTGTGTGTGTGTGTGTGGGGACACTGAGTTTGTGTCTGTGTGTGTGGACACTGAGTTTGTGTGTGTGTGGGGGGACACTGAGTTTGTGTGTGTAAGTGGACACTGAGTTTGTGTGTATGTGTGGACACTGAGTTTGTGTGTGTGTGTGCGTGCGTGTGTGTGTGTGTGTGTGTGTGGAGACTGAGTTTGTGTGTGTATGTGGACACTGAGTTTGTGTGTATGTGTGTGGACACTGAGTTTGTGGGTGTGTGTGTGTGGACACTGGGTTTGTGTGTGTGTGTGTGGACACTGAGTTTGTGTGTGTGTGTGTGTGTGGACACTGAGTTTGTGTCTGTGTGTGCGTGTGTGGACACTGAGTTTGTGTGTGTGTGTGTGTGGACACTGAGTTTGTCTGTGTGTGTGTGTGGACACTGAGTTTCTGTGTGTGTGGACACTGAGTTTGTCTGTGTGTGTGTGTGGACACTGAGTTTGTGTGTGTGGGGGGACGTTGAGTTTGTGTGTGTGTGTGTGTGTGGGGGGGGACACTGTGTTTGTGTGTGTGTGGACACTGGGTTTGTGTGTGTGTGTGAGTGGACACTGAGTTTGTCTGTGTGTGGGGACATTGAGTTTGTGTGTGTGTGTGTGGACACTGAGTTTGTGTGTGTGTGTGTGGACACCGAGTTTGTGTGTGTGTGTGTGGACACTGAGTTTGTGTGGACACTGAGTTTGTGTGTGTGTGTGTGTGTGGACACCGAGTTTGTTTGTGTGTGTATGTGGACACTGAGTTTGTGTGTGTGTGTGTGGACACTGAGTTTGTGTGTGTGTGTGTGTGTGTGGACACTGGGTTTGTGTGTGTGTGGACACTGGGTTTGTGTGTGTGTGGACACTGAGTATGTGTGTGTGTGTGGACACTGAGTATGTGTGTGTGTGTGTGTGTGTGTGTGTGTGTGTGTGTGTGTGTGTGTGTGTGTGTGTGTGTGTGTGTATGTGTGGACACAGTTTGTGTGTGTGGGGACACTGAGTTTCTGTGTGTGTGTGTGTGGGGACACTGAGTTTGTGTCTGTGTGTGTGGACACTGAGTTTGTGTGTGTGTGGGGGGACACTGAGTTTGTGTGTGTATGTGGACACTGAGTTTGTGTGTATGTGTGGACACTGAGTTTGTGTGTGTGTGTGTGCGTGCGTGTGTGTGTGTGTGTGGACACTGAGTTTGTGTGTGTGTGTGGACACTGAGTTTGT
>JANJGN010000029.1:4091255-4093755 GCA_026770705.1 Isurus oxyrinchus | reverse complement strand
CGTGTGTGTGTGTGGACACTGAGTTTGTGTGTGTGTGGACACTGAGTTTGTGTGTGTGTGGGGACATTGAGTTTGTGTGTGTGGGGACACTGAGTTTGTGTGTGTTTGTGTGGACACTGAGTTCGTGTGTATGTGTGTGTGGACACTGAGTTTGTGTGTGTGGACACTGAGTTTGTGTGTGTGTGGACACTGGGTTTGTGTGTGTGTGTGTGGACACTGAGTTTGTGTGTGTGTGTGTGTGTGGACACCGAGTTTGTTTGTGTGTGTGTGTGTGGACACTGAGTTTGTGTGGACACTGAGTTTGTGTGTGTGTGTGTGGACACTGAGTTTGTGTGTGTGTGTGCGTGCGTGTGTGTGTGTGTGTGTGGACACTGGGTTTGTGTGTGTGTGGACACTGGGTTTGTGTGTGTGTGGACACTGAGTATGTCTGTGTGTGTGTGTGTGTGTGTGTGTGTGTATGTGTGGACACTGAGTTTGTGTGTGTGGGGACACTGATTTTCTGTGTGTGTGTGTGTGGGGACACTGAGTTTGTGTCTGTGTGTGTGGACACTGAGTTTGTGTGTGTGTGGGGGGACACTGAGTTTGTGTGTGTATGTGGACACTGAGTTTGTGTGTATGTGTGGACACTGAGTTTGTGTGTGTGTGTGCGTGCGTGTGTGTGTGTGTGTGTGGACACTGAGTTTGTGTGTGTGTGTGTGGGGACACTGAGTTTGTGTGTGTATGTGGACACTGAGTTTGTGTGTATGTGTGTGGACACTGAGTTTGTGGGTGTGTGTGTGTGGACACTGGGTTTGTGTGTGTGTGTGTGGACACTGAGTTTGTGTGTGTGTGTGTGTGTGTGTGGACACTGAGTTTGTGTCTGTGTGTGCGTGTGTGGACACTGAGTTTGTGTGTATGTGTGTGGACACTGAGTTTGTGGGTGTGTGTGTGTGGACACTGGGTTTGTGTGTGTGTGTGTGGACACCGAGTTTGTGTGTGTGTGTGTGTGTGTGGACACTGGGTTTGTGTGTGTGTGTGTGTGGACACTGAGTTTGTGTGGACACTGAGTTTGTGTGTGTGTGTGTGTGGACACTGAGTTTGTGTGTGTGTGTGTGGACACTGAGTTTGTGTGTGTGTGTGTGTGTGGACACTGAGTTTGTGTGTGTGTGTGTGTGTGTGTGTGGACACTGAGTTTGTGTGGACACTGAGTCTGTGTGTGTGTGTGTGTGGACACCGAGTTTGTGTGTGTGTGTGGACACCGAGTTTGTGTGTGTGTGTGGACACTGAGTTTGTGTGTGTGTGTGTGTGTGTGTGTGTGGACACTGAGTTTGTGTGTGTGTGTGTGCGTGCGTGTGTGTGTGTGTGTGTGGACACTGGGTTTGTGTGTGTGTGGACACTGGGTTTGTGTGTGTGTGGACACTGAGTTTGTGTGTGTGTGTGTGGACACTGAGTTTGTGTGTGTGTGTGTGTGTGGGGACACTGAATTTGTGTGTGTGTGTGTGTGTGTGTGGACACTGGGTTTGTGTGTGTGTGTGTGTGGACACTGAGTTTGTGTGTGTGTGGGGACATTGAGTTTGTGTGTGTGGGGACACTGAGTTTGTGTGTGTTTGTGTGGACACTGAGTTTGTGTGTGTGTGTGTGTGGACACTGAGTTTGTGTGGACACTGAGTTTGTGTGTGTGTGTGTGTGTGTGTGGACAACGAGTTTGTGTGTGTGTGTGGACACCGAGTTTGTGTGTGTGTGTGGACACTGAGTTTGTGTATGTGTGTGTGGACACTGAGTTTGTGTGTGTGTGTGCGTGCGTGTGTGTGTGTGTGTGGACACTGGGTTTGTGTGTGTGTGGACACTGGGTTTGTGTGTGTGTGGACACGGAGTTTGTGTGTGTGTGTGTGTGGGGACACAGAGTTTGTGTGTGTGTGTGGACACTGAGTTTGTGTGTGTGTGTGTGTGTGTGGACACTGAGTTTGTGTGTGTGTGTGTGTGGACACCGAGTTTGTGTGTGTGTGTGTGTGTGTGTGTGTGTGTGTGGACACCAAGTTTGTGTGTGTGGGGGGACATTGAGTTTGTGTGTGTGTGCGGACACTGAGTTTGTGTGTGTCTGTGTGTGTGGACACTGGGTTTGTGGGTGTGTGTGTGGACACTGAATTTGTGTGTGTGTGTGTGTGTGTGTGTGTGTGTGTGGACACTGGGTTTGTGTGTGTGTGTGTGTGTGGACACTGGGTTTGTGTGTGTGTGTGTGTGTGTGTGGACACTGAGTTTGTTTGTGTGTGGACACTGAGTTTGTGTGTGTGTGGGGACATTGAGTTTGTGTGTGTGGGGACACTGAGTTTGTGTGTATGTGTGTGTATGTGTGGACACTGAGTTTGTGTGTGTGTGTGCGTGTGTGTGTGTGTGTGGATACTGAGTTTGTGTGTGTGTGTGTGGGGACACTGAGTTTGTGTGTGTATGTGGACACTGAGTTTGTGTGTGTGTGTGTGGGCACTGAGTTTGTGTGTGTGTGTGTGTGTGTGTGGACACTGAG